>JBAWJQ010005156.1:0-37050 GCA_037783105.1 Bactrocera zonata | reverse complement strand
ACACTTCATCACAGCATATTGACGCTGATTTGGAATTTATTTGCCAGATATGGTATAGTAACGATCCTGTGTATATATACGCACTATGAAGGCCACAAAAAACTAGGCGAAAAAAGTATTTTTAGTATTTTGTAAGTAAACAGCAGAAGAAGAAGTATAGGGTGATTTTTTAAGAGCTTGATAACTTTTTAAAAAAAAAAAACGCATAAAATTTGCAAAATCTCATCGGTTCTTTATTTGAAACGTTAGATTGGTTCATGACATTTACTTTTTGAAGATAATTTCATTTAAATGTTGACCGCGGCTGCGTCTTAGGTGGTCCATTCGGAAAGTCCAATTTTGGGCAACTTTTTCGAGCATTTCGGCCGGAATAGCCCGAATTTCTTCGGAAATGTTGTCTTCCAAAGCTGGAATAGTTGCTGGCTTATTTCTGTAGACTTTAGACTTGACGTAGCCCCACAAAAAATAGTCTAAAGGCGTTAAATCGCATGATCTTGGTGGCCAACTTACGGGTCCATTTCTTGAGATGAATTGTTGTCCGAAGTTTTCCCTCAAAATGGCCATAGAATCGCGAGCTGTGTGGCATGTAGCGCCATCTTGTTGAAACCACATGTCAACCAAGTTCAGTTCTTCCATTTTTGGCAACAAAAAGTTTGTTAGCATCGAACGATAGCGATCGCCATTCACCGTAACGTTGCGTCCAACAGCATCTTTGAAAAAATACGGTCCAATGATTCCACCAGCGTACAAACCACACCAAACAGTGCATTTTTCGGGATGCATGGGCAGTTCTTGAACGGCTTCTGGTTGCTCTTCACCCCAAATGCGGCAATTTTGCTTATTTACGTAGCCATTCAACCAGAAATGAGCCTCATCGCTCATCGGACACGGACGCGAAACACATTTCGAACCGAACACTGATTTTGGTAATAAAATTCAATGATTTGCAAGCGTTGCTCGTTAGTAAGTCTATTCATGATGAAATGTCAAAGCATACTGAGCATCTTTCTCTTTGACACCATGTCTGACATCCCACGTGATCTGTCAAATACTACTGCATGAAAATCCTAACCTCAAAAAAATCACCCGTTAGTTGAGAAGTTTGAAAACGAGAAAAGGCGGAGAGAAAACTAAAATTAAATACTAACAACTCTGGCAACTGACCAGCCAGTAGGTAGACTAAGCTAAACTACAACGTAAAGTGAGCAGAACGCAGTCAGGCAGGCAGCTGCTTAGTCAGCAGTGAAGAAGCAAGAAACAATCGAGTGCATATACATATGTGTATATATGTGCAGGAGTATATTGCTGTAGTAGAAAAAAATTAGGAACTTTATTTGTAGTTCCAGCCAGTGTAATGTAAGCAAAAACAAGCTGGGTGATTGTGAAAACAAAAGCATCAGTCTATTTTATATATTTAAGAAGTCTTTCAGACCACAAAATCAAACATAGAATATAAAATAAAATTGACTAAACATGCAAAAAAAAGTAGGCAATAGAAACTATTGTAGTAAAATACTTCTTGTACACAGTCATATCTTAAGTCAACCAATGCAATAAAAAGGAGCTATGCAGAAGTCATCATCTAGCTTTAAGACAGATTATAAAAATACGCATTTACTACATATTTATAGAAGCTTAAAGCCTTTTCAAACAAAAGAGTTAAAACTATCATTCAAAACAAGCTGCTGTTGCAAAAAAAAAAAAAATTAATATTGAACTGGTGGAACACTGTGCCATTGGAAATGAAGAAATGTCTTTCCAGCAAATCGCTGCAGGAAATTGGTTCTCATATGTTTAAGGTGGAAGATATATATAAAACATTTAGTTATGATGAAAGAAAAATCAAATACAATTATGTAGGGACCAATAGACTTGGCCATACAATGACATTAAAGGTTTTAGTTTGTTCAGTAACTATATTTGTTCTGCAAAAGTGTGGCGATAGCTACTGTTTGGTAGATAGAAAGATGTTTGGTAGACCACCATATAAATACTTTATCGTATTGAGTAATATCCAAGGAGATGCGATTGAAAAATCATAAGATTTCGCATAATTAACATAGCATAGTTTCAGGTGCAAGGTGAAAATTTTTTAGAGCCACAAAATCGTTTCAGCATATATTTTAAATGTGAGAATAAATAATATCTTTCGGCTGAAAGTTGGTAAGCTATTTTCTGGAGGTTTAATGACAATAATCATAAGCCACAATATATAATTTTCCAAATATAATAAATTATGAGCCAAAGCAAGTATGACATGAATGCATTGCCTTTTCTCCGAAATGCGCTAATTACTATCTCACTCTAATTATATTCGCTCTAATGTCATATAGGAACATATCTGCTCAGAAATCCAGCACAGATCCAACTTATTGGCAGCCTTCAGCGGCACATAACTTTGCGCTGCTTACAGCACACACTCCCTATCCTCAGAGGCAGCCGTAAAGATCTAAGCAGCGCTCTTGCATGGTTGCCACAGCAGCCGCAAAAACGCTTTGAGCCTTCAGTTGCTTGGCTTTGTGTTGCATGGCTTGTGGCAGTAGCGTAATATGATGCCTTACAAGGGCGCCGTCACACATAACACAGCAGGCAGAGAGAGAACGAGAAGAGGCACAAAAAAATAAAGAAACTAATTAGAAATTTTAATGAAATTCTAATGAAAGCAAAATGAAATGTTATGCCCACACACCTAAAGCAAGCAGAAAATATTGAGTAAATGGTGTGGGTAAGCAGCATTGTGGTAACAGAAGCGCTGATTATAATGTGTATCGGTGGTGGGGTTGTTGCTGTATTGTGCCATTGCTAAGTAATGGCGTTATGCTGCAAGCAGCAGTTATAATGATTTCTAAGGATTTGATTTCCAAGAAGCTTACAGCACAAATTAATTACTTTATATGTTACAAAACAATAACTAAAGCAAATACCGTGTTACATGTGAGTGAATAAGTGTATCTGGTTTTGTTTTATATAAGATATATCACCTGCGTTTATTATATTGCATTAGATTTTCTGTGAATTCGACAAAAATTTAATCAAATGTGCTTATATAACCTAAAATGTAATGACGTGACTTAAGTTATATGTATAACACTTAATTTATAGGAGAATAGCTTTTTTTCGCAATAAAACTTTAAAAAATATTATTTCTTTCCTCATACAATTGTTAAACTAGGTATTTTACATTACTTGTAGCATAACCTCAGGCGTTATATGCTATAATTATGACAATGTTAATATACAAACTTATGTGTGTCGGGGTTTTCCAAAGAGGAAATAGTTTTATATAGCCTATTGGCAATAATATATAAATAGTAGACTAGGTTGGGCAGTACGTGAGTTAACAATTAATCTCTTTAGAGCATCGAAATTTCTATATTTAAAGCTTCAGTCTCTTCAGAATTCACAGCACCTGTAATTTCTACCACTTCCACCAGAAAGCATACAAAAAACATGCCTTAATCCCAACCCAACAGATTTTATCAGCGTCTAACGCCTAAAATCACACAGTAATTTTCATAGTATAGTTGAAATTTCGGCCAAAAGATTAGGTAATTGTTTGCTTATAAATAATGCAAAATTAATTTATCAACGTATTTCGCTCGTTCGTGTGTCGCCAGCACCAAAACTAGCGAGTGTACACTGAAAATGTGTGTGTGCATGACTGTGCGTTGTCACACCTGCGTGCTTAGCTGCCGCATTTTAGACAAAAACAAGCTCAAAGGAAGGAGCGAGTGTGTGAATGGAGACAAATACATGTTATCATGTGCATAATTAATGCTATGTAATTATGTTAATTTCGCAGCTATTAAAAAATTAACACTTAATATACGTTTCGGGGGGTCCTTGATAAACTTTACGCTCTGTTTTAATTATTTCCACTAAATGCTTTGTGTGCATGTAAGGTGGGGGAAAAAACGTTTTTTAGTGAAAAATACTACAAATGTTGTACTAAATAGCCACCGCAGCGAAAGGCATGAAAATACTATAATTTGTTAGCGGTTTTCAAAGTTAATTAACAAACGTGGGCGCTGTGAATGTATGCAATTTGCGGTTGGCGCTAACTAGAGTTTTGCTGTGGCATTGGGTGTTGTTTAAAATGTAATATTGTGGAAGAGTACAAAAAAAAATTATACCGTTTTTCATGGGTAGAAAAAAAAATTAAATAGGACTTAATAGGTTAAATTACTCTAATTAAATTTGTTTAATAATTTCTCTAGAAATTTTTTTGATGTACAAAGACTTGTAAGGAAAAATATAAAAATTATTTACTAGCATTTTTCGCAAGCTTTAAAAAGCTTATATAGAATAAATAAATAAATAATTTCAACAAAAACTATTTCAAATCCTTATTTTTTTGTTAAAAAGTTCGAATTTTAAATTTTTTTGTCAAAAATTTGTAAATCATTTATAGTATTTCTTGTAAAAATTTTCAAAGTAATATTTTTTTTTAATTCAAAATTATTTATTTTTTCAAAAACAAGTTTGAAGCTGTTTCTACAAAACATTTCGTAATAAATTTCATTTAAAGAAGTTTGTTAAAAAAGGTAAAATTATTTTTATATTAAAAAAAAAAGTTCAAACATTTTATTTTCATTTCAAACATTTTTTTTTCAAACAATTTCTTAAAAAAGTTTCAAAACCATTTTTCTTTAAAAAAAAATTGAAAATTTTTTATTAAAAAAGTTAACAATTTTTTGTTAAAAAAAGTTTAAAATTATTTTTATATTCTTAAAAAATTTCTTATTTTTTTGTTTTTGATTCAAGAATTTTTTTCTAATATTGTTAAACAAAAAATTTTTTTAAACTAAAAACTAAACTAAAAAAAGTTTAAAAATATTTTTTTTCAAATTTCAAAAATTTTCTAAAAAAAATTCAAAACCACTTTTCTTTCAAAAAAAAGTTGAAAATTAAACGTCGCAAAGTAATTTTCGTTTTTTTTTTTTAATTAATTATTGTTTCCTGAAAAGAAGGTTTAATTTTTTTTTTTTGTTAATTTAAAAATATTTTTTTTTTGTCAAAAAATGTTGAATAATTTTTGCCATTTATTCTTCAAATAACGCATTTTTTATTGCATGTTTTTACTCTAATTCTCCACATAATCACCATCTACTCAAAACATCCTATCTATCACTCTCACTCACACTCCTCACTCGCTGCCACATCCTGCGTGCGCTTACATACGTGCCACTGTGGTCAGCCACAGCGTGTTGTGTGCATGCTGATTTTCGGTTACACACTTTTTCACGCCTTTTCACCAACAAGTTCCAAACCGTTTTTTCCTCTCATTCTTCACGTTTTGTTTTACACAGCTTTTTTTCGCTTTGCTTGCTGCTGGACACGTTTACACGCAAATGCGTGGCAAAAACCACAACAAAGACACAAATGCCGAAAATACCGAAAATGTACATGAACATTTGTGAGCTATTTGCGTATTGCGGTCGGTCAGCTGTTCTGCTCCAGCTTTATTAGTGTTGTTTCGCAATTGTTTTTGTGTAAGTGTGGGTGTGTGTGTGTGTGCATTGTTTTTGCACTCCATTGTGAAGCTGTAAAATAGGTGCTCGAAAGCACTCAACTAAGCTGACCGCAAATTGCTTTTGTACGAGCGTATTTAGTGACCCAAATGCGGTTGGGCAAAAAATTTGATGGCAGAAATATAGAAAAGAAATAAAAGTATAAAAAGTACTAAAATTGTAAAGCGCTAGGTGTGGGGCTTAGCAGAGAATTTTTTTGAAGTTTTTATGTCAACAACAAAAATTATGAGTGAGGGTGTTTCAACTGTGCTTAAATATGATAGAACGAAGTGAGTCATTTTTAAGCATTATTCAATTAGTTTGGGACTAGTTGAGCAAATTTTTTTATTTTGCATTAATTTTGAACTAGCAGAGTTTTGGCTATTTCTAAGCACTTTTGAGACTAAATGAGCAAAGTCTTGTCTAATTTTAAGAACTTTTGAACTAGTTTCAGACTAGTTCAGTATTTATTGTCCTTTTCTTAGATCATTTGTACTGGTTTGAGACTAGTTGAGTATAGTTTTGTCAATATCTGAGAACATTTGAGACTAATTGGTCATATTTTGTGCTTTTTCCAATATTCAAATCACTTCATTAGCAGATACTATACACTTTCTTTAATGAAGAATAACAGTAAAATAAAATTTATTAACAAAACAACATTAGGAAATTAGTTTCTAATTTGTCTGATGGCTATCCTTTACACGCACAGGTACTGGAGAAAACAAAATTTCATTCGTTAGATTAAAAATACCCTGCAGGAAAGTTTTGGCTCATAAATAGAATAACTAATTTCACTATTTAAAATAATTTATCATATTAATAATAATTATATCATATTTTCAAGATTGTATATGAGAGAAAGAAGAGTAAAACTATTATCATCATCTTAGATTTATATAAACAACGACTGCAACGAGTTTCATCAGCGTAATGTCATTTTAGCAGCTCTGGAAATATTTCGCACGGCTTAGTTATTTTTTAGTAAGCAAAATTTTAGTTTTTTAGTTGAAAATATAACATACAAAACAAAATAAACCGTAACTTTGGCGCAAGCTCAACAAAAATGGTTTTCTTTTCACCACAGTGACCCTTAGTGTTGTTGTTGCAGCAAAATATTAAAATTAATGTAGACAATAACTTTCCCGCAACATTAAAAAATGCCCAACTGGCCCCTTAAGCGCCAACCACATGCATATTTGAGCACTCTTGCGTGTTTGCTACAAGCCATATGCATAATTAAGCATACTTTTAGGGGTTAACAAAAGTTTCGGGTTACTTTAACCAAACCACAAATCAATACATACATAAGTGTTTTCAAATGGCATATCGACGTGTTTGCATGTTCACGGGCAGCAGACAGAGCCTGTTGGTTACAATAGTCTCAGCGCCACTACTACACACACACATGTGGTGCTTTTTATCGGAAGCGCCATATACCTTACGTTTATGTGTTAACAAATTATATGCACGCACTTTTTTCTATGCATCTTCGCTTTATATAGGCATTTCATGCTCGTTGTTTGTGCTATGATTTTCCGGTTTTCGTAAGCAAAAGCCCACTTGACACGCATTCATGAGCCCAAATTGTTAGCAATTAGCTATCACAGGTACACACTATATGTTTATTTACATAAATTCGTGCTGGCAGCTGTGCGTGTGTGCGTGGCGTTACATTGCCTGTGCAATTAAGAAATAGCCGCAATATAAACACTAAGTAACAATGCATATCCGAAACTGATTTTCATGGGTTTTAGCCCTAAATTAGCGTACAATTTTCGTTTGCATTTTACTTCACTTTTTTCGGATATGTTTGGACACATTTGTATGCAGCTAATTAGCGTTTTGAGTTAGATCGTGTGGAAAAATATTGCGTGCTTAAAATAGAAATGCGAGCAGTTGGGCGGACGGCTGATGAATATTGGAAATTACATGCGACTAAGTGAGGGTTATGCCGGAATTACATGTGCAGAATTCTGCGTGCAGAAAAAAAATTTGTACTGATTTGACAGTTCAAATTCTGCACCTCAATGCAGATCTGCACGGCATGTGAAATTTGAATTTCTCTGCGCAGAGGCAGTGCTGACAACATTCAAATAATTAATTTTTGAGCAAAGTACGGCAACATTTTAAATTGCGCTCAGCTGTTCAGTGAAAATAAACAAAAGATATAAAACATGGAAGAGAAATTGATTGAGTTCGTGAGCGAAAACCGGTTCCTATATGACAAAAGTCATAGGAATTATAAAAATAATAATAAATATAATGGCAACTAGATGTAAAAGCAATTGTTGCAATCTTTTTTTCTTTTTAACTTCCATTTAAAAATTTTTAAATTTCAATTTCAATTATTTATTGCAATCAGCTGATTGTCAAAATTTACTGCACATGTGTTTTGGCTGGAAAAAATAGTGCAGATCTGCATGCAGAATATCTGCACATGTAATTCCGGCATAAAAGACAAAAATGGAGAGGGAAGCAAAGGAAGAGCATTAAGTGAAGGTAGTAAAATGAAATTTGTGCCGAGAATATGGGAGGATATGCTACCAAATAGATTTTTCGAAGCTAAAAGCATGAAATAATTATTTAGCTGGCTTCTATAAGTATTTCATACTAATGACGTACATATGTATATATATAATAAAAATGTTTAATTGCTTTTTGTACAGGAAGTTGAAAGCAAATTTTTTTGGCTCTCAGAGAAACAGCGGACCATCTGTTAGAATATTACAATCTTCGGTTGCATTGAAGCTATAACACCCCTCACAAATATAAAGTTTATTCACAAACAGTATGATCGGTCAGTTTATATGGCAGCTATATGCTACAGTGATCCGACCTGAATAGTTTCTTCCCAGTAGGCAGCGTTGTCTTAGAAAATGATATGTACCAAATTTCATGAAGATATCGTGTCAAATAAAAAAGTTCTCTTTAGAAGGACTTAACTCTGATCCTTCAGTTTGTATGGCCGGTATATGCTATAGTGATCCAATTCTATTAATTTCTTTGAATATTGCATCATTGCTTTAGGCAATAACCCATGCAAAATATTGTGAAAATATTTCTTCAAATAAAAAAGTTTTCCATACAAGCACATAATTGCGATTGTTCACTTTGTATGACAGGTATATGCTATCGTGGTCCGATCTGAACAATTTTTTCAAATATTATGGCAATGCTTTGGATAGTCATCTGTGCTAAATCTCGTGAAGATATCTAGTCTTATTCAAAAGTTTGCCATACAAGCGCTTAGTTCTGTTTTTACTCTTTGTACGCCAGCTATACGCCACAGTGGTCCAATATCGATCATGCTGACAAAGTAAAGACATCTTAGCAAGAAAAATACGAATGCAAGTTTTCAGAATGATATCGCAAAAACTACAATTTTTTTACTACTTTAACTATGCTCCCCACTGCCTATTTCCTTACAAATATTTCAATTATTTCAATATTTATGAGAAGAAACCTCATTTCCTTACCTTTCACTATATATTTTCCCCCCTGTTTCTCCTTAACCTCTAAGCTTTTTTCATCACATTAAGAAAAAAATGGCATTCTTGCCACCACCTCCACAAAATTTCAATCAATATCTTTCGCTGATACTTGAAATATCCACACTTCATGCAAATTTGCATGTGGTTTGCTTATGCGCACAAGAAAAAATCACAAAAAAAGAAATATCAAAAAAAAAAAAAAAAAAAATCAAAGAAAATAAAAAATCGATAAGCCTTACTGCCAGCTGCTAACACACATACTTATATACACATATCCAAGTCATTGTGGGTGACTTCCACCTCACTTGCTACACAAGCAAAGATACTAGATATACTGCAGGCTAAAGGTTGAACCACAGCCACAGCACAGTTTTAGGCGCACACAAAGAAGCAGTGTGTAGCAGAAGACAGCTACGCACCTGCTTGAAAGCGAGCAAGTAAGCACGTATGTGTTTATATGTGCCTGCGCCGTTTTGTGTGTATTTTGACTACTTTGGTATTATCAGTAATGGAAATTTGTTGAATAAAGAACCTATGCAAATAACAGCATCAGCAACGGCATCAGCACCGACAACAAACAGCAAGTGCTGCTTGAGTTAGGTGAAAGCGACAACAACAACAATAAGGATAACTTGAGATGAATTTTCGTAGAAATTTTGATTGAAATTTGCGCTGTCAAAAAGGTAAAATGTTATAATGTAGGCAATACAGTCATTTCGTGAAGCACACTCTAAGGCGCGTCAACCCACACTCATGTAGGCTACACATTATACGCACACAGATACACTTTGCTGCGCACCTTTTGTGCGTACGTGTCAGCTCAGATTGTGTGATAGATTGTGCATAGCAAGCGAGTTGACGGCTGATTTGCCGTTTTCTTGCTTATATTATTATAATTCTATTTTTATTGTTGTTGCTCAAGCGCAGCATTTCCGTTGGCACTGTCAGTTCCTCACTTATATGGAAGTATGGTATGCGAGCGTTATTTTTGCCCAAAAGTGCGACGCAGTTCGCTCGCTATCTGCCTTGTGCGCTGATGACTTTGACATTCTTGCTAAAATTATCCGACCATTAATCGATTGATTGCGTGAATAAGTGAGTACATAACGGTTTTCGCATATGTGTTCATGAGACCTACTAGCATAACGGTTTGGTTAAGTGATTGTGTGCGTGCAATGTTGATAGGAATGTGTGTGGTATGAGTGTTTTTACGTATGTATGTATTACCAACTCAGCACGATTTTCACAACTTTTTGCTGTTGTTGTTCTACGGCTGCTTTTGACTTTTTGCTTGAGCATATGCTTTGGAAATGTTTGAGTGACAGCTTGAATTGCTTTTATTTGCAACTCTGACAGCTTTGAAGCTTTATTTTTACACATAATTTCAGGAGTATATGCGTATTTGACCCCAGTTGAAAGATGAGAATGAGATTTTTAATCGATTTTTGAAATAATTTTTGCCTACAAAAAATATGAAAGATTATTAACTGTGGAGCCGTAAAAGATAAAGCGTAAATGGGATGTCAGTGACTTCTGCTTATAAAATTTGTATAAATATTTTCTGAAGTCGCTTCCTTTGGGTACAACTGAATCTCCGTTAAGGACAAAATATAACAACTTAAAAAATCTTAAGGCATCTTCCACTAAATGCTTGAAGATTTGATTAAAGTCACGACTGTCTTTACAGTTCTAAATAGTTCTTCCTTCATTATAGTTAACCTTCTCTTCAGTTACAGCTCGCATAACTTAAAATAGTTTTAATCTAGTTTCATAAGCAAAATCTCTGAAAATTAGTTCATCATTTTAAATAGCTTATGTTGTTGTTTTTCTAAAAGTTTATTTAATAATTTTAATTAGCAAAGTGTTCCACAAGTTCAATGTTGGTTTTACTTGTAGTATAGTCTCATTTCAAGAGTGAATTTTGCTTAAGTTTTGTAGTAACTCGTTAACTTCTTATTGATAACCAGTGTTTTTCACACAATATTCAGTAAGCTATCAGCTGGTGTTATCAAACAAGAAGTGTATTTCGAACAAGAAGAAGAAAAACATTTTAAGAACGCAAAATATTCAACTGCCAATAAGTCGGGCTTTTGTCATATACATATTTTTCCAAATTAAAGAGGATATATTTCACCAATTTAATTTAAAGAAAACAATATTTTATCAGTGAAATTATATTTAATCTTCGTTATAATATATTTCAACCTCAAAATATGAAAATTTTCTCTCAATGCATTTTTCAAAAATTTCGGTGAAAATGTTCATACCAATTGAACACAACTATTTCCTTTAATTCATTAGAATTTAGCGGTAATAAATGTTATACAGAAACTGTCCTGAAATGAAGTATGAAAGCAACTGAAGTGTATTAGCACAAAGCGCTGTCCATAGGCTTTGAAATATCAAAGCGCGCCTTGAAGTATGCTACGCAGCAGCCTATTACATATTATAGTGAACACAAAATAAACAAATAAAGGCAAGCAACAGCTAGAAATTCAAGCGCAGGAAGAATTCAACACGCACGAGTGAGTTTCATACACTTGTTAAGCACATCACGTCTTTTAATTGATATTGTAAAAGATATTGAACGTTATGTGCGTGTGTACTCAAGTATTGAAATGGCGTGTCGATGAGAGTAGATAGAGAAACAAGAACAGCTAGAAGAAATATTACAGCAAGCAATTCTTTTAAAAATATTTTCCAATTGTATAGATTGCACAAACATATATATACACGCCAGAAAGCATGTGTGTGTGGCTTGCATGAAATCACAAGGTATGCAACAGCCATGACCATTCGTTTGTTCCCATTTAGTAGCGCATTTGTTTTAGCCTCAGCTGCCAACTGCCAAGCATCAATGTAATTGTAATTGTAAATACACACGCACACATGTATTCACAAACATACACAAGTACACATATACAAGTACCGTATAATGTTGGCGTTTGATGTCTGCTGGCAATGTATCGACAATACCATTTACAGCAGCGCGCTTCGCTAGCGGCATGCATACACATTTCAACGTACATAGCTGTTGTTGCGAACGATGTTGTCGATGCTTCATTTAATATTAACTTGCAATCATTTCTAGCGAATGGCGAACAAGTGAGCAGCTAGCGCACAGAAGCGACGAAAACGAAATGAAATGAAAATGTGAAAAGCGTTGAAATGATGATGGCGACGAAGTGCAGGACAGGTGCTGTGGGGAGAGAGAGAAGCAGTAAGACTTTCCTACATGTGTAGAGTAGACAGCATTGGATGTGTTATTGACGCTGACGCGGCGGCGAGGCGACGATGAATCGATTGTATGCACGAATGCATCTGCACATACTCACACACACGGCGCTTGTGCGCCCAAACATATGCAACACATTAAGTACAACTCTTTCGTGTTGTTGCATACTTATAACCGTCTGTTCGACAATGTAACTGTGTGCTATACAGGTCTGTCAGCATCTATATGTATGTGGCTTTCTTTAGTCACACTCATGCATAAACTCAAATGTATGTAAGTATGTACGAAACCGCGGCAGTAGGTTTGTGTGCTTTCAATTGGAAAATCGTGCCGCATGTACTGCTCCCACTCTCCAACTCAAGCTTTTAGCTGTAGTTGTCGCGCCACTCATGTGCTGATGTACGAGAGCACGGAAAATTATATTTAGCAGGCAGTCTAGTGCCTTAGCGCCGTAAAGTATGCACACTCGGAATTAATTGAGTATTAAATTGTGTGAAGCTGCTGGAGAGGCATTACGGCTTGCATGTTGACAGCGTGCCTCATTTGCAGCAATGTGAATTATTTAATAACGGATGAAATATGTAGCTCTGTCATACGAGAAATTAGTGCATGAGTGCTAGAGCGAAAAGCAATTAAAGTGATCATGTTTCCGTATAACTTTGTTACTTGATGTTTTCACATAAGTTTTGAGGTTACGTTCAAAAAGTCTGTATACAAAATTTCTATATCTTTTCATTACCTACAACTTTACGATATAACTCTTTCCTATAGGATGCTTAGTTTTTACGTAAATTGATATAAACTGTTTTTAACCCTTCAAATTTAAGTACAACTCCCCCCTTCCAAATCCCGTTCTCAGATCGCAACGTAAATTATATTTTCTTTCATTTTTATAATTTTATCTAATAGATTTTATACCACAATATTTTTTTTCCATAATTAGTGCCCCTGGTCTATGCTTCCTACTCGATTTTGATAGCTCAGAATTTTACCCATTGTTACAAAAATTATGTTAAGCTGTGATTGCTGGTTAAAGTATTGATTTGTTAAAAATTTACTATAAATCTATATATAAAGGTAATTAATTTATTGTTCTTATTATTTTAAAATTTTTATGTAATAAAATATTATTAGAGATAATTTATAAATAATTTTCTTATATTTTATATAATTAAAATCTTACTATATTTATTTTATTTACAAAATATTCGAAAATTTATTTTTCTAGTTTTTTAATTATTATTTATTTTTTTATTTTTATTTATCCAAAATTAGAAAATGTTTAAATAACGGGCAATTATTATGAACGCGATGGTGCATTCTGATAATGCATCTCTATTTATCGATAACGAAATGCGTACAAGTTCTCTCACTCTCTCTCTCTCTCTCTCTGCTAAGAAACGCTGTATACCTATATATATAACATAAAATGTAAACGCTTAGTTATTAACAGAATAAACTGAATGTTGGTAAGCAGCAAAAAGCAACAGAAGTAATGTGACTGCGCAGCTGACCTTTGAGTTTACGCTCAGCTGTTTACACAAGTATGTAGGAACTAGGCGAAATGAAGACGAAGAGAAGAATCATTCAAAGTTCGCTGTTAAAAATTACTACAGCATCTGTTGGCAGTCAGAAGGATACTTGTAAATACAGTGCCCACCAAATCCTTTAATTTGTATACATGCTTTGCAAAGCTTATATGTATAAGCGTATATGCATACACACATATGCATGTATGGTTGCATTTCCAGATAATAATTAGGCTTTAATTTAAAATAAATTTACAATAACCCACCATTAAAAAACACATTTCTGCAAAAATATACTATGTAATAATTTTTATAATATTTTATTATCACTTACCGCACTTTATTTTATTTTGTTTCACACTATTTTCCCTACATCTAACATTAACACAACATTTAATGCAAAACCACTGGCAGAGCTCGGCTTGCGCCGACGCTCACTAACATTTTATTTACAATAACATAGCATTGCACAACCACTGGTAGAGCTCTGCTTGCGCTGACGCTCACTAACATTTTATTTACAATAACATAGCATTGTACACCCACTGGCAGAGCTCTGCTTGCGCCGATGCTCAACGCTCTGCGCACAACTTTTGCATTCACTAATTTTCACTTTCACTTTTACTACACAAATAACAACGCCCGATCACTTTTTTTACTTTAAAACGATTAAATTCACGAACTTCAGCCTAATTCTACTAAAAACTCCTTAATTGCAGTTTTAATTCCTAAACTAATTTCACTTTTCACGGAACTGCTACAAATGCCACCTTCACGAACGCGATATAAGGACACGACTGCTGAAATTAAGAACGACCAATGACAATGAAGCTTCTAAACTGTTTGGATATCATGATCGTGACAAACAGATGGCGCACATATTACAAATGCACATTGAATATCTAATACACTGATATTATTATATTTGTTTATTAAGAGCTAAAACATTTAAAGATGGATATTTCGCTGATAAAAATTATGTTTAATTATCCCATAAAAATGATATGATTTAGATATATAAAATTGAAATTTTTCTCTTTTAATACAGCTCATAGAAACTTTTGGAGATATATCTGGTAGCGCTATTAGGTAGCGTACGAAAACTATTTGTTATTTATTTATATATATATATATATTTATTTAACATACCGATGTTTTAGAAGTGCTTTGACAACTTATGCTACCCTGTGCCAGTCGTTGATTGGTCGTTCTTAATATTCGAAGTAGGCCCTGCTCCACGCAACTGTGTGCATATACATATTTATGAATGTGTAAACATTTACAAAGCTATGCATATAACTACTTGCGCTTGCAAAAGTTTAATAGTTGCGCGGCCACTGAATGGCTGTATGATCCTTCTAACTGCCAATAGATGTCGTTGGTATTCTTAAGAGCGAATATCACCTGTTGCCTCCTACCATTTGTACCGCCATTGTTTATAGTTCCTTTTAGCCAAGCGTCCGGACAGGTGGAATAGCATTAGCAGAGTACGCAGCATATTCTCTCATAACAACAGCATACTCTCTCATAATTGTAGCTAAGAGCGCTTGCACATTTCTGCGCAGTCACATTATCGCTGTTACTATCACTGTTGGTGAAAATTTTCTGTTAGACTATCGTGCTTAGCAGGGGCAATTAACAGCTTTGGCAATAGGACTTGCTTACAGGACAAAACAGTAGTGACCATGATATTAGGAAGTTATAAAAAAATTAAAATGAAATGAAACAAAAAAAAATAAAATAAAATAAAATAAAATAAAATAAAATAAAATAAAATAAAACAAAATAAAATAAAATAAAATAAAATAAAATAAAATAAAATAAAATAAAATAAAATAAAATAAAATAAAATAAAATAAAATAAAATAAAATAAAATAAAATAAAATAAAATAAAATACAATAAAATAAAATAAAATAAAATAAAATAAAATAAAATAAAATAAAATAAAATAAAATAAAATAAAATAAAATAAAATAAAATAAAATGAAATGAAATGAAATGAAATGAAATGAAAAGAAATAAAATAAAATAAAATAAAGTCAAATAAAATAAAATAAAATTTAATAAGTAAAATAAAATACAATAAAATTTAATAAACAATATAAAAAAAAAAATTAATATAAATTAAGTTAAATTAAATTAATTAAATAATAAGTAGATCCAACTCCGCGCATTCGCTGAAAGGGTTGCTGAGTCTTCCCAGCGCCTGATTTTCAAACATTAGTGTCTAACACTAGTCTAGGATGGAGTCATGTGTAGAAGTTCACGCAAGTGAGGAAAGTTCTCTGATCGCCATTCACTTGGGAGTGGCCAGAAACGATTCTTTTACATATGACTCAAGCAGCTCACGACTTCCGGTCTTTGACCAAGTATCCTCTGGGTAGCCTAAGAACATCCGTTTGAAGGCGAGCTAAAGTGAGAAGGCGAAACACCCCCTGCATAGGGTTGTGCGCTGGGTTTGGGACCCGCCACGTAAAAAAACACCCCCAATGCAAAAGTTTAAACAGCCTCGGATGAGAGACCCCCTTTTGATGACGACCACGGCAAACGAAATAAGGACTATGATTTGAGGGCATGCACCTGGAATGTCCGGTCCCTTAATTGGGAAGGTGCCGCTGCCCAGCTGGTAGATGTCCTCGTAAAGATAAAGGCTGACATCACCGCCGTCCAAGAAATGCGGTGGACGGGACAAGGACAGAGACGAGTAGGTCCTTGTGACATTTACTACAGTGGCCACATAAAGGAGCGCAAGTTTGGTGTTGGATTCGTGGTGGGAGAGAGACTCCGTCGCCGAGTACTATCATTCACTCCGGAGAATGAACGTCTAGCCACAATCCGCATCAAAGCGAGGTTCTTCAACATATCGCTGATTTGCGCCCACGCCCCGACGGAAGAGAAGGACGATGTGACCAAAGATGCCTTTTATGAGTGCTTGGAGCGCACTTATGAGAGATGCCCCCGCCACGACGTCAAAATCGTGCTTGGCGACTTCAACGCCAGGGTGGGCAAAGAAGGTATCTTTGGCACTACGGTCGGTAAATTCAGCCTCCACGAGGAAACATCCCCAAATGGGTTGAGGCTGATCGACTTCGCCGGGGCCCGAAATATGGTTATCTGTAGTACTAGATTCCAGCATAAGAAGATACATCAAGCTACCTGGCTGTCTCCGGATCGAAAAACCACCAACCAGATCGATCATGTTGTGATAGACGGAAGACACGTCTCCAGTGTTTTAGATGTGCGTGCGCTCCGAGGTCCTAACATCGACTCGGACCACTATATTGTTGCAGCCAAAATTCGCACCCGCCTCTGTGCAGCAAAAAACGCACGCCAACAAACACAAGGAAGGTTCGACGTCGAGAAGCTGCAATCACAACAGACAGCCGAACGATTTTCTACTCGGCTTGCACTCCTGCTCTCTGAGAGCACTCGTCAACAACTCGGTATAAGGGAACTGTGGGACGGCATTTCAAACTCCTTACGTACAGCTGCAACCGAAACCATTGGTTTTCGGAAAGTGCAAAGGAACAGCTGGTACGACGAGGAGTGCCGTGTCGCAGCGGAGAGAAAACATGCTGCCTACCTCGCAACGTTACGATCGACCACAACACGTGCGGGATGGGATAGATACCGAGAGTTGAAGAGGGAAGCGAGACGCATTTGTAGACAGAAAAAGAAAGAGGCCGAAATGCGTGAGTACGAACAGCTTGATAAGCTGGCCGACAGGGGTAATGCTCGAAAATTCTACGAAAAGATGCGGCGGCTTACAGAAGGTTTCAAGACCGGAGCATACTCTTGTAGAACCCCCAAGGTGATCTAGCCACCGATGCCCAGAGCATACTTAAATTATGGAGGGAACACTTCTCCAGCCTGCTGGATGGCAGTGAACACACAACACCAGGAGAAAACGAACCCGATACCCCAATCGATGACGATGGAGCAGATGTTCCATTGCCCGACCATGACGAAGTTCGAATAGCAATTGCCCGTCTGAAAAACAACAAAGCGGCAGGGGCCGACGGATTGCCGGCCGAGCTATTCAAACACGGCGGCGAAGAGCTGATAAGGTGCATGCATCAGCTTCTTTGTAAAATATGGTCGGACGAAAGTATGCCCAACGATTGGAATTTAAGTGTGCTGTGCCCAATCCATAAAAAGGAGACCCCACAATCTGCGCCAACTACCGTGGGATTAGCCTCCTCAACATCGCATATAAGGTTCTGTCGAGCGTATTGTGTGAAAGATTAAAGCCCACCGTCAACAAACTGATTGGACCTTATCAGTGTGGCTTTAGACCTGGTAAATCAACCACCGACCAGATATTCACTATGCGCCAAATCTTGGAAAAGACCCGTGAAAGGAGAATCGACACTCACCACCTATTCGTCGATTTCAAAGCTGCTTTCGACAGCACGAAAAGGAGCTGCCTCTATGCCGCGATGTCTGAATTTGGTATCCCCGCAAAACTAATACGGCTGTGTAAACTGACGTTGAGCAACACTCAAAGCTCCGTCAGGATCGGGAAGGACCTCTCCGAGCCGTTCGATACCAAACGAGGTTTCAGACAAGGCGACTCCCTATCGTGCGACTTTTTCAACCTGCTTCTGGAGAAAATAGTTCGAGCTGCAGAACTCAACAGAGAAGGTACCATCTTCTATAAGAGTGTACAACTGCTGGCGTATGCCGATGATATTGATATCATCGGCCTCAACACCCGCGCCGTTAGTTCTGCTTTCTCCAGACTGGATAAGGAAGCAAAAGAAATGGGTCTGGCAGTGAACGAGGGCAAGACGAAATATCTCCTGTCATCAAACAAACAGTCGTCGCACTCGCGACTTGGCACTCACGTCACTGTTGACAGTCATAACTTTGAAGTTGTAGATAATTTCGTCTATCTAGGAACCAGCATTAACACCACCAACAATGTCAGCCTGGAAATCCAACGCAGGATTACTCTTGCCAACAGGTGCTACTTCGGACTGAGTAGGCAATTGAAAAGTAAAGTCCTCTCTCGACGAACAAAAACCAAACTCTATAAGTCGCTCATTATACCCGTCCTGCTATATGGTGCAGAGGCTTGGACGATGACAACAACCGATGAGTCGAAGTTGCGAGTTTTCGAGAGAAAAGTTCTGCGAAAGATTTATGGTCCTTTGCGCGTTGGCCACGGCGAATATCGCATTCGATGGAACGATGAGCTGTACGAGATATACGACGACATTGACATAGTTCAGCGAATTAAAAGACAGCGGCTACGCTGGCTAGGTCATGTTGTCCGGATGGATGAAAACGCTCCAGCTCTGAAAGTATTCGACGCAGTACCCGCCGCGGGAAGCAGAGGAAGAGGAAGACCTCCACTCCGTTGGAAGGACCAAGTGGAGAGGGACCTGGCTTCGCTTGGAATATCCAATTGGCGCCACGTAGCGAAGAGAAGAAACGACTGGCGCGCTGTTGTTGACTCGGCTATAATCGCATAAGCGGTGTCTACGCCAGTAAAGAAGAAGAAGAAGTGTCTAACACCACTTTCCTTTTTTCACCGGCAAGTAATATGCAAATCTGTGCAAACATAAAATTATTTCTAAATTCTAAATACACCTCAGAGTTTTGGTGATGGCATATATTTCATAACTGGTTGTGGCGCTGCTGCCAGGAACACTTAGAAGACAAAAAGCCCACTTAATTAAGAGAGTACACACACAAAATATATAACCACCCTTAAACGCATTTTTGGGGGTGCAATGATATGTAGGCTTTTATTTTTTTGAGCCACAAAATTTTTTTGGTTACATCAAAGCCTCACCGACATGAAACACTATTATTATTTTAATAATAAGTACAAGCAGCGTTTATTTATGTGGGTAAATGTCTGTAGGCATAGGTAGCTCACTTAAATGACAACACGTGACAGTTTTCCTGCCGTTGGCGTTTCCTTTGCCTTGCTGCATAACTTGCTTGCTTGCGGAGTTTTCTATTTTGACTTTGAGGGTTGCTTGCTGCCACCAAATGAGTTGTTTGGCGTTGGGTTGGGCAATCAAGCGGCACATGTGAGATTCTAATTTGGTGCTTGGCACTTTTTTCTCGTGCTCTTTGATGGGCTGTCATTTGGCACAAACATGAGTGACATATTTATTGAGTGCTTGGTACAAAACTGTAGTGAACAGAAACAATATTGAAAAGTATACTTGCTGTTTGCTAAGTTTCGACTTCTTATTTGCATGAATAACAAATAATGAATGGGAAGAAATGCAAGTGACATGAAAGTAAGCAAGCTGGGTGTGTAACGACAGAATTTTTTGGGTAAAAAGGCGTTTAAGTTAACAAAGCGAGTACTAACACAAGTGCGATTTCTGATTGTTGATCAACATGCGGTGTTTAGTGGAACCTAACGTTTTATGTAAGAGTATTGTTCTAGAGTTTAGCTTCTCATACTATATAATTAGGAACAGAAGTGTTGTGTTTCTATAGTACAGCCAAAACCTATTACCAAATCTTATATTGGAATATGATAACAAAAACTAATATTTGGTATCCATATGAAAGCTTTTAGCTGCCAAAAAAATTATAATCTGGCACAACCTTCATATGAAGAAAAAATGTTGATGACTAGTTGACTAAGGAAGTCAGAAATACATTTTCTAAGAATATTAGTTAGTTAATAGAACAAAAAATGCTGATAAAATGAGACGTGAAGGTCATGTTACGCCTTTAGTTTGCTTAATATATTAGCATAGGATTTAGAAATACCACCGAAAACCGATGTGATTAGTTTGAGCATGCTCAGAAATGAGTACTATTTTCTAGCGATTAAAAATATATGATTAGATACATTATATAAGTCATTAAGTATAAAGAAAAGTAATATTTATCCTTTATATTTATCCTTTAATCTTAGTGGATTTGAGTGAAAGCTACTTTACCTTTATCAATTTAATTTAATAATAGTTCTATTTGCTAGATACTAGTAGATATACATATATTTTCATAACTCGGCTGAGAATTGCGGCTTACTGTAAGAAAATAGTAAAGAAAAGCCATAACAACTGTATTGTGCAGAAAATACACTTCAAATCGGACAATTTATGAGCCTTTGGGTTTAATAAGGTCTAAGCAGTTCAAATCCGTTGAGTTTGCTAATCGATACTTGTTTAAAATTTTGTAGATAGAGGCATGATTGCCGCCTAAGGAGCAGTACCAGTAAGAGAGTGATAAACATGACGAAATTAGTCGATTTTATATACGCGAATTAGTTCCTCAGTTTTCGAGATATCGCTCTGAGTTTTGGCACACATCCCTTCCGGCCCATGAAGCTGCTCATTTGCCGGAACTGCCGATATCGGATCTCTATGGCATATAGCTGCCATACAAACTGAACGATCAAAATCATGCCCTTGTAAAATGGTTTTCCTATTTGTGAAATTTTTTCTTTCATTCTTGATTTTTATGAGAATATAACTCACTATGTCAAAGTATTTTTGAATTAAAACATATTTTTTTTATTTTTATTTATATATTTCCTTATGATCCTCATTAACCTGACTCTCTAGCAATATTACATTAACTTTTGATTCCATGCAACGAAAAGTTAATTTCCAAATATACCATTAAATAAAATCATTCATTTAATATACACATTAGGCATGAAAACAGAGATTAAACTCACATAAAACCACCCTTTGACAGACACTTAACCCCTTAACGCTGCCAACACAGCAGAAACTTGTTTGCATTTTCCATGCAAATCAGGCAAAAGGTCACAAAGTTTATGCGTGAAGCTTGCGAGTTATATGTATAGATACAGTTATGAAGTTTGCATGTGGTGGCTTGAAATTGTTGTTTTTTAATTATCGCAAAATAATGCGCACAAATAAAGCCATAGCCGATTACAAGTCTCTTACGCAGCAAACACGTTTTCCCGCCGTTGGTTAAATTTGACATAAAAAATATATTTTATTGACAATATACTAACACATACAAGCGTGTACGTATGTGTGTGTGAATATGTAATGAAAATTTTTAATAACAACTTTACAACCCTTCAACATGCTGGAGGCGACGCGTCATGGATTTTAATTTGCCAACTGTGCGGCTGGCTGAAGTTGACGCACATATGCATTTATGTGTGTGTGCAACTGTGAGTGATTGGACGAGTTGCGTGCTACTATTGTAAATGTGTGTGTATATATCGCGCGCCACATGGGCACGTGCGTTTGCTGCCAGCACTGGCGCTTGACGTGCGGCGCAAGTTGTGAAGTGCGGAAAAGGTGTGCAACAACAAAGCCAGCGCAGCTGAAATTTAAAAGCATTGCCAGCAAATAAGGCAAGCAATGTGGCAGCACACTAGATGAGTAGCCGAAAGGGTTAGGATTTTCAATGAGCATACAACTCGCTGCATGCGTTTGAGCTTATTTGCATGCACGTATGTATGTAACTAAAATTGTTGCTGTGTGCGTGTGCGCTTGCTGTTGGTTTTCCCTGTGGTTGCCTTCCGCTGGCGCAAATGTAATTTCAAGTTCAAATTGCCATGTAGCAACTGCGTATACATAAATAGACCATAAAAAATAGAAAACATAGCATACCTGCAGGCGCACCCCTTTTTCCTGCTATGCGTTTAAATACAAAACCTTACACATTTAATTGCATGGAAGAGTTGTATTACAATTTTCGAAAATTGCACCATAGCCTTGAGGGCGTTTACACACACGCATACATACACACAAATAAATACGCGATGGTCTGTTTTGGCATACACAATTTTTCTAAAGTTAAAAAATGAAACTTCTAAGTGGTGTCAAGCACAGCGTGGCCAAAATAACTCATGTCTGCTTTGATTTTCGTTGGCGCTTGGGTTGTGCACGCACAAATTCAGGCGTATTTACACACATATAGCAGCGAATTAGTTAGTGTTTACCTTTTTGTGTATAAATGTGTGTACTAAAGACAAGCCACTTCTCTTTCTGCGTTCTAATTTTGCGCCGAGAATTGATGTTTGCTTTATTAGGTGTTAAATGGCTTAAGTATTTCGCAGATTCGGGTTAACGTTAACCCACATTAGCTTAAGTGGCTGCAGCAGATTGCTTTGGGACTGAAAGCTCATTGCTTTAGCGCACATTCCTCGCCTTATGCTCTCACACTGTGTGGCCCCAACTCTTTACTTTTCATTGCTGCTGTGCGCTCCTTGAGATTTCCGTCATTTACTTTCACTGCTGATTTGACTTGACAGCTGCCAAAGCGTTTTCAGTGGCAGTGGCACATAGGCAGGCCTAACTGAACTTTTATTGTTTGATTTGCCAGCTGCCAACTCCTTCATAGCATACTCGCTTTTAATGCATATTAAATACGGTGTTGTTATAAGCCTATCAAGCGCTGCTTTTGCGTCTCCTATGGACGCATTGCCAGCTTTGCTACTGATGTGCGTCGGGGAATTCTTGATATCTGTGAAATTAGTTTTGCATTGCGCGCTGACTTTGATGTTGATGAATATGCGCCAGTTGTGAAGTTGACATGATTTGTGATTAGCTTTTTTTATCTGAGCTACAAATTAAGATTTTAGTAATAAACTTGTATTATATTGGTGCATGTGCTTTGAGTTTTGTATTCTAGAAAATATCCTCAGTGGTATTATAAACCTCTTGAGGGAGCTTCGGCTCCTGTGCAATTTCATTTTATGAAAGATTTCATAAAAATAAGAAAATTTCAACTTTTTCTAAGCTTTCCTAGAATACCAATTTAGTGTATCATAGTTTTTATTATTATTTACTTCATATTTAATAATAATTTTTTATTATAAAACGGTTGAGAATTGCAGATGAAAGGAAGTAACTGAAAAAAAAATAGTGAAATATGGCTTAAGCAGAAAATACGTTTTGTTAGTGGTTTGTGAATTATATGTATATGAATTTCCTGCTTAAATTTGGCCAAAAATAGTTGAGTTTGTAAGCTTCAGCTTAGAGATTGTAGGATTTGCAGACCAAAGCAACGCTTGTATGCAAAACTTTTTAATTTGAAGAGATATCAACACGAAATTTTGCATAGGTTATTTCCTGTGACCTTTATTCAACCTCCAAATAAATTGTTCATATCGGATCACTTTAGCATATAGCTGTCATTCAAAATGAACGATCAGATTCAAGAGCTTGTATGAAAAACTTTTTCATTTGACGAGAAATTTTCATGAAATTTGGCATGGACTATTGTCTAAGAAAACTATGTAATCTCCAAGGAAACTGTTCAGATCGCATTACTATAGCATATAGCTGCCATACAAACTGAACGATTAGAATCAAAAGCTTGTATGAAAAGCTTTTTCATTTGACGAGATATTTTCATGAAATTTGGCACGGACTATTGTCTAAGTCCATTATGTAATCTCAAAAGAAATTATTCATATCGGACAACTGTAGCATACAGCTGCCATGCAAACTGAACGATTGGAATTACGTGTTTGTAAAGAACATTATGTAGTTGTGAGGGACTTATAACTTCAAAAATAACCATTCTTCATAAAGAAAAAGTAATGTAATGTCTGACAATATGAGAAAGGTAAAAAGGCTTGGGTTGTTATACATTAAATCACATACATATAAGTATATGATAGCCAGCTACAAATTTGCTTCTTTCACTATAAAATCTCAATATAAAGGCCTGCATATTTGATACACCACCACCTCGCTACCACGCAACACACCACATCAGCATAACGCACAGAATCATTGTGTAATTTCCATTTCTATTGCAGCTAAGAATACTGATTTTAATGCTTGCATGCGACTGCTGGCGGAGTCTATGAATAACTTAGCAAGCACTGAGTAGTCAGCAGTGACTAGTTGGTAAAAGGCACATAGCCGACTGACTGCTAACTGCTTTTGCCAATTTCCATGCTTATTTGCCATACAAAAGCGCCCGGCTTGTCTACTTTTTCACATTTAATCTGCAGCGACAATACGCACTCACTTATTTATGAGCGCTATGGAGCGCGCAAGGTTATGCGGCGGCGACATAGATTGAGAAGCAGTGGCGTTAGGCTGTATATATGTGTGTGTATGTGCTGTTGTTGGTGGCGTCTTGCCAGCCAACTGCTTAACTTCAGCCTCAACGCGGTGCATGTGGCACGCGACTGCTTAGCGCCGCTGGGATATACTCAGTTCTTTCGCCATATCTCTCTCTCTCTCCGTGCGCTATTTTTGTGCTTTTTGCAAAAATCTTAAAATATTTGAAAATCACAATGGGGATTTTGCCCAATGTCGTGGTAGTTAAGTGGCGTTGGCAAGCAGCAAATGCATATGGGGTGTCGCAGCAAGCATAGCTTAAGGCGCACGCAACACCAGTTAGCAGTTTTATGTGTGTGTTTGAGGTATTACAAGCGTATTAGATAAGCCACTTCCGTTTGCTACAGCATGGTGAGTGCTATTTTACAACTACAGTTATATAACGCGCATATATTACAACTACAATGTGAGTACCTAACGTGTGTTAAGCATTGCGTGCTTAGTTGTTATTGCTATAACAGCGTTGTGTATGCATGTTTTCTTCCTTTTTGCGCTTAATTTTTTCTGATATTGCTGTTTAGTGCTTATTTCGCTCCCTCATCTAACATTTCAAGCTGCCGCTTTTTATTATTTAATGGAGCACAAAATGCACTTTAGCCTTCATGAGAGTTCATCATCAAATTTGTGTGGGCAGGCAGCAGTGTACACTGCTTGTGGAGAGGGATAACCAGCCAAAAAGTGAAAAAAATGAAACGAAAAGTTAAGGGAGCGCAGTTAAGGATGTTAAACGAAAATAAAATGCTGATGTATGCGGTTACTGCTTGATGCCCCTTAGTACCTATAAAGACAGAATAAAAAAATAAAAAAAAAAAGACAAAAACAAAAAAGAAACAAGCACAAAACAATGCTTCTAACAACCAGCAGTCCAAAGAGGCCTTTTAACACACACTTGTAACACCGCCCCCATCACTTATTACCTTTCTAACACACACATACATTTCTAACATTTCCAATACATGCGCGTCCATGAACGCATCCACGAAGGTGCTCAAAATGTAGCACAGCTAGCAAATTAATAATTTATATAGGAAAATGTGCGTTAAGAGATTCACTTTTGCACATTTTCGTTTACCGCACACAGCAATCATGCCACAGCCCTACGCTGCCACCAGCCACTTTACCTTACAAGCCAATTTTCTTCGCCATTTTTTGCACCCATCAACTCATTTTTTATGCAACGTGTGTTATTGTGTATTCCTGTCTACCGCCTCGCTCGCCTCTTCTCTCTGCGCTTCTTTCACTTTCACACTCACTTTTGTGTCAGTGTCTGTTTGTGCACCCTCCCTTTGTTTTTACGCCAGCAAATTGTGTAAATAATGTGCGTATTGTGCTTGTCTTTAGTTGGCTCCCAACGCTCTCAGGGATCTTACAGGTTATTCGCAAGGTCATGCCATCACAGTTTTTGTTGCTCTGCCATTGCGTGTTTATTCATCATGTCTTTGCTTGCTGCCACTTTCCAAATGGGCTATGCAATCTTATTAAAAGGCTGCTTAGTAGCTGGTTAAGATATACTAATATACTTGCAGGCTGAAGTGGTGTGGAGGCACATTTTCGAGAGAGGTGTGTGTGTGTAGCTTTTTTTCTTTGAATTTTATAACGAATTTCTTATGTTGAAAGCAAATTTTTATCTGACTTGTCAGCGTATTGTGAGTCTGAGGTCGTTAAAGTAATGAGGAGTTTTTTTTAACAGTATAGTGCGCCTAAAAGTATACTAACATACTGGAAACTTTATATTTATAGAAGAAATTACTTTTTTTGTATTTCATATGGAACTTTAACTCTAAAAAATCATAAAAGTTTGAAATCGATATATTTTCTGTATTAATATCAATAAAGTGCGCCTAAAAATATACTAATATAGTTGAAACTTTAAGTTTTTAAAAGAAAAAAAATTGTTGTATGTCTAAAAATACCGAAATTCGTATACAGCGGACTCAAATCGAACTAAATTCGCGTCTAAAATGTGTACATCGGACTCTTCAGTCAGATAGCTTTAGTAAAAATTATAAAAGTTTGAAATCAATTTATATTCTGCATTATTTTCTGTTTTGCAAGTTGGTAGAGAGGATGTGTGGTCTAAAAACACCGAAAGTCTTACATATTGGCGTCAAATCGAAGAGAATAAGAATTTCAGATATTTTGAAGTCCTTTTTAGACTAAGTATTTAATCAGCTTAGCAGGCGGTTCTGGAAAAGAACCTCGCAAAGACTAATTTAGTAGTCCGCAGAATTAAAAAGGTACTAGATGTAGTTGAAAGCATACCAACAGGAGTACGAGCTCACTACCAGATGGAGTTTTTATATTGAATCGAAGGCTTTTTTATCTTATAATAGATTTTGAAGGACTCACAATAAGAATAAATTATCAGAAACTATTTGAAAAAGACCAAGTAATAAAGAAAATGTCCAGAAAAGTCAGTTGTTGCTTGTTTCTGTGCAAAATATTAATTAGACGAACTTTATTGAAAGATAAATTCATCAAAGAGACATACCATCACGTTTGTGTATTATATTACAGGTTTACTCTGCATGATATGCGTCTTTTTCGGAAAGTGGTATAGTTTTACTAGACAATGAGACCGTATTCTAAGAGTAATTATGTATTTGGTATATGTTTTTACCTTTTGAACATTTAAAAATAAAAATTCTTTTATTTGGAACAATATGTCAACTCTCTTTATTTAAATTTAGCTGCCCAAACTGACCTTGAAATGTCATTGTTTAAAATATTGAAAGCTTTTACTCAAAAATAGTTTTCGGTGAATGTACATGAAGCTTTATATATACAAATTTGTCAAGGGACACAGCGCTCTACCAAAATATAAGTTTATAAGCGAAAGCAGATGTGAGAAAAAGCTAGTACCGAACGTGCTTACCCTTCAAATAAGTGGATACTCCCATTGCCGAAGGGAGTATACGAATCACTAAGCGCATTTTACTTATTTATGAGGCTAAGTGAGCTACGCTGGATATGTTTGTATATTCACATTTACATACATACACGATCTTAACACTATCACACAGCAGTGGCAGGACTGCCAGCGCTTATTTGCCGCTGCTGATAATTCATTCAAAGCTTGTTTTCTCAACTTTCGCACTTATTTCTCCGCCCTACCAACAGCTAAATAAAGCTATGTATGCATGATCCCCTTCCCGTCTTGTCACTACATCACCCTGCTGCAGCGACTCATCTCCGTTTCCTCGCTCAAAATGATTGTAATTTATAAATTGCATTCCACGCTGTCGCTTTTCATTTAAAACTTTGATATATGAGTTGCACTGATGAAGATAGTGCCGAAGGAGTGAAAGGAGAGAAAGAAAAAAACAAAGCAGCAGCAAGAAAATAGGGCATGGAACCTAACAAACGCATACGCAGCAAACAGTTGTTGACACACAAATACCAAGCTATGCGTGCACTTGTAGATAATCAAATGCATGAGCGTATGCCACACACACCAATAAAAGGTTATGTTATCTTTTAGCTCAAGGACTGCATAAGCATGTGTGTTCTTTATATCTTTTTTTTTTATTTTTTATATGGAATATATAGTCAAATAGCATGCGCGCATGCTTTGATATGCGATATACAGCTGTGTTAGGCAACACGCACTACCATCCGGTTCGAAGCATCGCAAATGCCAACGCTTGTAGCCACAGCTACACGAAGGCTAACTGCGCTTTTAGCTGCAGCGCTGACAGATAAATAAAACGCTCACCGAGGCAGCGCTGTGTGACAACTAAATGGAGGATGTGTTGGAATTTTTGCATTTAATAATTTTCAACATGGAACAAGGGTTGCCAAGCGACGACAGGATATAAATATGGGTACCAATTTTGTAAGATAAGACAGATGATAAGAAACAAAAAAGAAGTTCACTGCGGTTGTACCAAAGACATAAAACCCTTCACACATGCAACAGTTGATCACAAAAGTAATGAATTTTGATCGAGCAGTTTGTGTGGCAGCTATATGCTAATGTAGTCTGATCTGAAGAGATTCTTCGGATATTATAGCCTTATTTTAGATTGTTATCAATGCCACTTTTCCTGATATTAACTTTTCAAATGAAAATTTTTTCCATACAAAGACTTCATTTGGATCGATCAATTTGTATCACAGCTAATGCTAATGTTTGCCGATCTGAAAACAAATACGAAGTGTGTAGCGTTGTCTTGGACAATAACTCGTGCCAAATTTCGTGAAGATATCTTGTCAAATGCGAAAGTTTTCCATACACGCACTTGATTCCGATACATCAGTTTGTATGGCAGCTATATGCTATAGTGGTCCGATATCGGTTATTTCGACAAATGGGCCGCTTATTGGTCAAATAAGAATTGGTCCAGCTTATTATATCGATATCTCAAAAAATGAGGGATTATTTCGCATATATACAGAAAATTGGACGGACCTACAGACGGACATAACCTCATTGTTTTCAGACATCTTATAAAGTATTTTTATAGGCCTAAAACTAACACAAAATTATCAATATACTCAAAATGGTAGCAACTTATCAAATGCTAAAATTTACTGAAAAAAAGTAATAATCGATTTTAAGAAGCATACTTAAGGGCTAATATGAGCAAAAATTTTCAATTCGAAACAACCAACCACTAATACGCTATCCTCAGTACCTACTTTTCAGAGTATGTGCCTCAAAGTAGTCACATAAAAATGGCAAATAAACCTTATCGCCACACGCGCAACACAAACAACAACAACAACCATTGCAACAAGGCGCAACAAATACAGTCGGCACACACAACCCATTCACATATGAGCATAAATGTCTACTACAATCCACTCGTCGATCTTCCTTTTAGCGTTAAAAATATGCGACAGCTTATCCACCATGCCACTCAGGCACTCATCAGCGCTCATGCCGCTCTTAGCATTGTATGCGCTTGCTCTTCCTGTTTATTTGTTGCCCGTAGGATATGCGCTTAAGTACTTTTAATTTACTTATTATTTGTAAACAAAAGCTTTTTGAAGTGCTTGCTTTTAAGATGAAGCTGAAGTGAAACGACTTTTTACCAAACAAAAGAGGCAAAAAATGTTGCCAGACTAGCACAAAGTATGACAGAAGAAATGAACGGCTGCAATATTGTCGCAAAGCAATTGAATAAATGTATGGGTGAGTGTGTGTGTGTCTATACCCGCATTGTGGCTGAATGGAGTTGAGTGAGTTGTTGAAGTGCTGATGAGTGGCGCGTATGAATGATAGCAGGAAAAATGAAATCAAATGCAGTCAAGTCTAATGTTGACAATTATGATAATGATTATATATTAAGCTAAAGGGTGACAAGTGGAGATTATATAATTTACTTGTTTTGAGAAAGAGATTATTAGATTCGAGAATGGGTTTAAATGGGCTTAGCATGCGTTTGTTCTGAGAAAGCTTGAAATTTGTTTACATCTGATCAAATTTGACACGGACTGACAAAAAATAGTTCAGAAAAAGGTAAAACAAATTTGTGTTTAATAAAATTAGTTTTCATAACCAAATTATCACCATTATAATATATGTGATAATATTATGATATAAACGGACGAAAATCAGCGAAGTAGTAAAATGGTTTAAAGTTATTTGTAGCGAGGCCTTGGACCATGAAAAAAATAATACTGATAGGCAAAAAACTGATAATAAAACTAAAGTGAAAACAAAAAATCAACAACAAAAACAATACCAACAAACTCGTCAACCAAAGGAAGGAAAAATATAATACTAAATACCAAAACAGAAGTGTGTGTCACAAGATAGAGACTGAATTGACAGTCGACTCGGACGTACGGCGCGCTTTATACACAAAAGTAGGCACTTTATACATGCCACCCGACTCACAACCCACCACTTCACCCACACCTATCCAACAACAACCTATCAGCGTCACACCGCGCACTCTTCACCGTGGAGAAAATGGACTTTTACGCACCAAGATAGACAGCCATAGTAGAACCGAGCCGGCCTATCCTTGTTATTGCTGTCAGTGGCTTCATTTAAATGCAAATTTTGCTGGCATTTTACCTTTATTCCATCACTGTACGCCGAGGTGCGTGAGAAGTGGTCAAAAGCAGCGGTGGAAAACAGAAAAAAAAATCGAAAGTATAAATAAAATAAGACATAAAATAGGTAAAATGTAAATGGCAGTTTGAAGTGTGCTATCAAGCAACTTGCTGTATGTGGCAGGAGGCGGATGTGCGCGCGAGCCGGATATAATAATAAAACATTAAAATTAAAATATACTGCCGCGGCCAAACGTGGCGACCATCAGCCAACATTTCAAAAGCGCGCAGACAGCGAAGAGCACGAGCGGTGGGCTTGGTGGGGCGAGTAAATGAGTGGCTGCACAGCGCTGTGGGTCGCTGAAAACATAATATAGATATATGGTTATAAAAGGTAGGTGATTGCGGCGTAGCCAACAGCTAGCCACGCAGCAGCGACGCGCACATGAATGAAGCCGCAGTGGATGTGAAAAAATTCGGTATACCGTTATTTTTATTTTCCGCTTTTTTGGGTTTCAAGTTTATTTGCTGTTTTTGCTTTTTGACCCGACAGCTAACTGCCTGCCTCATATTTAACGCAATGTGCTATATATATTTATATACAAACAAACATTTCAAGGTGATAGCTTAATTGAAACATGGTTTTAGGCGCGCAAAATTATCACCACCCACAAAGTAAATACAAAAGGCGACAACAAGCGGCAATGTTAGATAACAGTGTGTATATATATTTATATAGCAACATTTTTCGGCATATATTTCGTAAGTTTTTTCTGCGCAAGCATGCTTTTAGGCGTTTCGCCATGTATAAGCGCAGAGACAAAGTAGAAATTATATTAAATGCTATGCAAAGTGATTTTTAAAATTCTTACACCAGCATTCCGGCAGGTATGCAAACCGCAAAGTTGTGCGCGCCTAAAAAGCTGCAATTAAAATTTTAATTTTTCTATTTGCATAGCCCAAAGGCGTTAGCGGTAGGTATCCAACGCTTGCTCTGCACAGCTGCGCTGTGGTGTGCAAAAATTTGAATAAACTGTTTTTCAATGGCCGTTGTTGGTGGCGTGGGCGCGTTTTGTGGTCTTGGCGCTGGCGAATTTTTTACGTGATAATTTTCGAAGTGGAAGTTTTTTGTGCATAAATTTGATACTCACTTATTTTCAAATAAGCGCAATCAAATGAAATTGTAATTAAAATTTGTATATAAGCGTAAGTTGAGGCGTTGGAAGTTGAAAGAAATTTATTTTCAGGTTTTTTTTATAGAGCCTAGTAAGAGTTCGAAATCAGGTGTATAATTTTATGAGTCCATAAAAAAGGAAGATTTTTTCAAATAAGCACAAATGTATCAAATTGGAATTAAAAACTGTGATTAGAATATGGTTAGGGGACGAAAGTTGAAAGTGTCATAATTTTTAATCATTTTGAGTCCCTTGATTCTTCGAAATTAGAGATAAAACTGTAGAAAATTGTCAAAAAATACACTCCAGTTTAAAAATAGTAAACTCGACATATTTTTGAGGTATATTCTCATACAACATATGATTAACCTCTCAAGAGAGTTGAGAATTATAGAGAGAGAGTTGAGAAATAATACTTTAATAATTGTTGGCAAATTATTCGAAATTGCTACTACATACTTCACTGACAAAAATTTAAACTACCAGCACAGAATCCTGTATTTTCCCGGGAACTAAAAACAATGTTACAACAAAGCAACAATTACAAAAAACCTAGTAAAAACAAACCACGTCAGTAGCTGTAACCGCAACGAGCTGCCATATACTTGCCGGAGCGCATCGCTTGATTTAAAGGCCTTTACACAGTATTTACCTTGCAGCACATATGCGAGGTCTTCATAATGCAGTTGATTGAAATGCTTGTATGCACATTATACTGCATGGTTATATGTTTATGTGTACTGAGGCAACAGCAAATGTAGTTGCCGCTTTTGGTCGCGGAGTTAATTTGCCTATTGCCAAATAAACCACTGGAACGCTGTACTGTGAAAGTGGTAGCAACATTTTTCAACGCATATTTACTTAGGTAAAGCACCTGTGATGGGTTGTCGAGTGTAAAAAGCAGTTAAACTTCAACTTGTTGCTGAAGTGGCAAGAAATTTAGGATTTGGGTCGAAGAGCAACCTGAAGAAGTGCCATTTCATTCAAAAAAAACAACGATTTGCCATAATTTGTGGGCCAATGGAACATCGCTCTATACAAAACATTATTTATTTTATCACATTTCACCACCATACAAAATCATCTCATTATATTTTTACCAAACTAGATATTCATTTCCTACAATCCCGGTGTTTTTTATTATCTTTAGCTATATTTGTATAATATACAAGTATTTGTTGCTCTGATTGCCACAATCTGACTAGCACTTTCATCTCTCACTTACCAACGCTACTAAACAGCTATTGTCGGCCACAGGCAACGGTACCGGCAACGACAGCGGCAACAAATTAAACATTACTATCCGCTTCCGGTTAGCTGGAAACTTTGGCAACACCCTGCGGCAGCCATGTGCATAGTTTAGAGCAATACCACACGGCTATGGTACAGTAGAGCTGCCATGTTTATAGCCACCGACATAAATATGGGCTTCAACATACGCAATTAGCACATATATAGGTGTGTGTTTATGGGGAATTGCTGCTCAGAAAATCACTCATATGAAAAGTTATAATTTAATACTATGTAGGCTATATTGAAATCACTTTAAAGTAGTCCCTCAGTATCTGAGATATCGTCCTGACTATAAAACGTAGCTACATTACAAACTGAACGATCAGAATTTAATAAAAAAATATTTTTTATATCGAAAATCTGGCATAATTTTAAAAATTAATTTCATGAACTGGTGGATAGTTGCAGATAGTTACCAGCTACGAATGAAATAAATACATATACTTGAAGTTTCAGTTTAAAATATATAATACAACGTTTTGATAACATTAACTGAACAAATAAGTATTTAAACTGAGATTCGATTTAAAGCTCGTTATTGGAGATTCGATAGACGATTGTTTATAATTTTAAGGCTCTTGCTTCGTTCTATTCTTTATCTTTCTTTGTAAATTTTTATAATATAAATTTTTTATGAAAATTAAAAATGTGATTCATTTTACTCACCAAATGGTGTAACAATTATCAATGTTATTTATTACTTATTACCTAAAAGATGAATAACGTGGACTTACCTAGAAGAAACGAAAATATATTTTAATATTTGTTGAAGAAAATTATAGTAAATTGTAAATAAGCAACAAAATACTTCAAAAAGCAGTTCAAAGTGGCATTGATTTCATAAATAGTTTTTTTTTTTTTAAATGCGCCTAAATGTAGGCCTCAAAATATAAAAATATAATAACAAATGACAGCGGTATATAATATTTATAGTAACGGTAACAATTGCCTACGAAAACCATTTAACACATAAGCTAATTTGTGGCTCATTGTTAGACATATCAATTATATAACCAAAACTTTAACTGCTTTTGAGTTGGCAAATGAATATGTGACATATTTTTCTATAACGAGAGACTTTCACACTGTTGTCGCCGGCTTTTGTGGCCTCCTTTTGTATTTTAAAGCGCTTTCGACGCATAAAAATACACAAAATTTTACTTGACTAGCTCACTAAAAGCCTATAAGTATGCTATAAAATATAAATATTTACATATATTTTCCCCGAGATGCTTTTAAAGATACCAAATTGGTTTGCGCCTTTAGAAAAGCATTAGTTATGTCATTATACCAAATAAAAATAAAAACCAAAAACAAAAAGCTAATAGGAAATACATAACAAACACTAATCACATTTGACTCATCGATAATTTGGGGTGAGTTGCCTTCAGTGCATGTGTGTGTGCAATTGATTATATAAAACGTCTATGTTCTCGTTAAATTTCGAAAGTAATCTAATAAATATTGATTTTCATTCGTCATCGTTTTTATGGACATACATACATATTTACGACTGACATACGCACACACTCAAAGTTATAGCAAATATGTGTCTTTGTATAGCTTCATGAGCGCTGACTGCTTTCGAAATGGCAACACCATCAATAATATGATCGAGCGACAAGCAAAACAAAAAATACTAAAACACAAACAAACAACTACAACAAATAATAATAAAGACAGTGTTGACGTCGTTCAGCTTCAATGACGACAAAATGCCTGTGATAGTGTAGATATCGACGCGGGTGTGGTGCGGTGGCAAAGCGCGCAACAGTCATACTAGTAATTTGATATACTCAACTAGCAACAACAACAACAATAACACAAAATCTGCGGCATATACGCTGGACACGCTGTGTGCTGTGTGTAGCATGTGAAATAGAGCGTAGAAGACGACGACAACGAAGGCGAAATTCGAAGCCAAAAGGGATGAAATCATTCGTTCATTCAATTATTCAAATGTCCTTTGAACTATAAAAATACATGACACTAATAAAAATAACGAAACGAATGAGCCAATGAACGTATGAAGGACACAGCACGTATACACAGACACACCTACACACACATATAGATATAAAAGCAGAAATGTATGTTAATATAAATGGCAGACGGGCGAGTGAGCGATGATCGAACGAGTTGCAGCGAGTGGTCAGCAGCACTACCGGCGCGCTTTAAGCCAGCAATGGAAGGTGGACACGGAAAGCAAAGCAGCATGTGCGACAACACTAGAGAAAGAGAGGGGAAAGAGCGCGTTGGTGAGCGCGCGTTGGTGAATAGGAAAGTGTACGAGCGCTTGGACACACTGTATTTGTTGCTTAGACGCCGGCTGAAATGTGGAAATGTGTGATAAAGTCCGGAAACGTACACAGCGTGATAGAAATATTGTGGCGCAGCGCCGGAAAGTAGATATTGCTGGCAAGTGTAGGCACACATATGTATGCACGTGGGTGTTTGTGTGCATGTCTGCCTTTATTAGGGCGTAGCATAAAAATTGATATATGCTCATTGGGATAGCGAGACGACAGCAATAGAAGACTAACTACAAGCTCAACAGCAATTTGTTAGCCAACACACATACACAAATACACACAGAATGAATAGTTTATAATAATAGAAATAGTTGGCGTGGCACAACGCCGTAAACTATACAAACACTGGCACACTCATGCTGTCTGTGTGAGCATGTAAATTCGACCACTTTAAAGCTCACTGACGAATTTTATTGCATTTTTATGTTAAGGTTGTGCCCTGAATAACAACAAAACGTACGAGCCTCCTAGCGTTACATGGAAATTTATCTAAACTTTATGCATATTTAAAAAAGTGTAGCGTGCTTTTAGGTGCCATGAAGTTGGCTGTGAAAAGTAGTAAAAAAGTGTAACCGACTACCACAAGTCGACGTGTACAAATGGGTCAGGGTAGGGCTGGACAAGTTGTGAGCCTCTCGGGAGTCGAACGCTTAGTCGATATATTGCTCATACCGCTGTTTGTGTTAGGTATGTGTGTAGATAGTTTGTATTTCAACAGCAGTGTACAGAAGTAGCTTCGTATCATCATTGCATTAGCTAAATTAGATTTTGGTATTAGCTAATATTGTTTACGGCTTTCCTACTGAGTAAAGATTGACGAAATCTACTGACCAAGCGTTTTAAGTAAGCTATAAATAAATTTTAAACGTAGGAATACATCGTTTTTTGGTTATATTAGCTTAAATTAGCATTAAAAATAGCATATGAATATAAATTGAGCATACTTATAGGCACAGCAGAGGAAAATTATATGTTTTTTTCGTTTAAAGCCTCTTCCAAACAGCCAATTACTCATAGACTGCAAAAAAACCTGATTGAGATATATAGCATACATTTTGGTGTCACTGCAAAACATATATCTTAATTTTGAATATAATTTCTCGGTTATAACTGTCAAAATACGGTATAAATATACTTTGCACGGAGTAAAACAGCACTCTTTTGACCTTTTGTTACTTAAATTAGCTTTAAAAGACCAAATTAATATAAATTTAGCATACTTATAGGCAAAGCAGCAGAATTTTTTTATTTTGTATTTTTTTGGTTTTTGTCTAAGAGCTCAATAGAAAGATTTACTCACTAGCAAGGTGTTACAAAAAGCTTGAATGAAATATATAGCAATTTTACAATTTTGAGTTGCATACTTTTGGGTGCAAATAATTCTGTAATTTTTTATCCTTATGTAAGAGATTTTGCGTATTTTTTTATTTTTTGTCATAATATAATGAT